>CM060402.1:71965742-71994154 GCA_030545235.1 Helianthus tuberosus | reverse complement strand
CAGTTTGGTAGCGGTCCAGACAAGTGGAAGTGGGCGTCTGACCCGAATGGATGTTTCTCGGTTAAAGAGGTCAAAAGATTGCTGAAAAAAGACTGCGTTGCTGTTATCAGTCCGGTTATTGAGTGGTGTAGGTGGCTCCCTTCTAAAGTTAATATACACGTCTGGAGGATGAATTTAAACAGGGTTCCTACTGTCGATAACCTCCTGAAGCGGAACATTGGTGTTACTGACCCGATTTGTCAGCTCTGCAACTCGAGTGAGGAGTTTGTTTATCACACTTTCATTGCCTGCTTCACCGCCTCTATGGTCTGGAATGGTATTTCTGCTTGGTGTAAAATTCCGCCCATTTTTGCTTTTTCGACGCAGGATTTGCTCTCCATCTACAGCGGGCTTGGGGTTTCGGAGAAGAAAAAAGAGGCGATCCAAGGTGTTATTATGGTTTCCTGTTGGAGTATTTGGCGCGCCAGGAATAAGCTTAAGTTCTCAAACATCCCGGTTAAAATTGAAGGAATTTTAAGTGAAATAAAGGTTCTTAGTTTTTTATGGTATTCTAGTCGATCGAAAAACAAAAGGATAGATTGGAAAGATTGGGTCTCTTTTGTAAATATGTAATGTTCGTTTGTTTTGTCGGCCCGGCTTGGGTCGTCGTTTGTTGTTTATAAAAAGTTACCTTTAAAAAAAAAATGCCTATATCTTAAAGAAAGTATAAAAAAAAATAAATTATCGCTTAAGTGGAGTTCTAGAAGTTTTTATAAAAAAGAAAGAAACTCCGTTCTTACTATGTGTGTTGTGCGGTAAATAACTATCACATTCTAGAGGGAAGTTAATGATGATAAAATATAGACCATTTAGCTTATTTTTGGCATAAATTAGTTATCTTGAAGTAAGACTAAGAAGACAGATAAACACATTAATTATATTGAACTATGATCCAAATAGGGTCGCATTTTAATATTCTCAGTGAGCATATATGTACATGACAACATTCAAAGCAAGACATCTATCCGTATTCTTTACTTAATTAATAAACCAATTACTTTTATTAATTTAATTATCACAACATGTTAGCCTAATATTTTTATTTGTGTCCGTTTCTATCTAGCAATCTTCTGTACAGAATTTTGTTCATTGACTTTAACGTGATGTAGTGACCATTGGATTATTAATTTAGTTATATGAATCTTGAAATTTCTTTTTAGAAATTAACAAACCGCCAACAAACACCAAATTAAGTTATACCCACATATCATAATATAGGATATAATATTTGACCTATAAATACTTGAATTTGAGTAATCTATTAAAATTGAGGATGGCTATTTAAAAAATTAAACGGCAAATTACTTATTTAAAAATAGGTGGCAGAATTACATGAAACAATAACAATGATAAAACTTGAACAATCAATATTTCATTTTCTTAGCGGCTAAATGTTAAACTCCCGGAGTATTAAACCCATGACCTCCTCCTATTATTTAAACATCTAGAGGATTTTCCCTCACAACTAGGCCAAAGCCTCAATGGCAATCAATATATCGTGCATGCGTTAAATGTTAGTATACAAGTAAAAACATGTAGGACTCTAGGATACAGATAAAAGCTCTAGCTAAAGAATTGAACTAGTAACTTGTAAATGCGCAAATTTACAGTCAATTATCCTCCCTAAACTCTGAGGGTAGATGATAACATTTTCACCAATCTTAATCTATTGTGAAACTACATCTCTCTCTCTCTCTCTCTCACACACACGTCCTATCTATATGTGTATGTATAACTATGCCTTTAAACACAAAGATATACCAATCACTATCTGTCTTTCTCTCGACTTCAAGCTAGTTTGCACTTTGTAAAATTATAAGAGATCTATGGAGCAATACTCTCAGTATCTGATGTGGGTTAAGAGCAAGAACAGTATCTTCAACAACACTATCAGCCACTCATGGGAAGAAGAAGCTTTCGCTGAGGATGCTCGAGGTCCCCTAGGTGGGTTCGTATGGCCTCCAAGGTCTTATTCTTGTAGCTTCTGTAGAAGAGACTTCAGATCAGCTCAAGCTCTAGGTGGTCATATGAACGTTCACAGGAGAGAAAGAGCCAAGCTTAAGCAATCACCAAATGGTGTTCAACAAAACCATAAATCTTTTTTGGAGTCTACAAACACTAGTTTCTTCCCCACACCTCATTCACCTTCTAGGGTTTCTTCCATACCTCTATTAGGTCAAGAAAGTTCCACTCTTGCTAGCAATTCAGATACAAAGAGTTGTGTTTGTGATGAAGTGTTGGTTCTTGGACCTGTTGAAACAAATTTGTATCTAGGGTTTGATGGGTGTGAGGATGAAGAAGTTATGAATTGCAAGAGGCAGAAAACTACGGTGGTTTCGCAGCTGGTCATGGGTTTTTCGGAGGGTCAGGTGGATCTTGAGCTGAGGTTAGCTAGGTGAATCCTTCAACAAGGATATATGGTAGCTCAAATTTATCCATGCAAGCTTTCTTAGCCAAGTTCGTGAAGCAGAAATTTCACAGTCTTGAAGCTTTTATTGTTTCTTGTGTTAGTTAACCATTCCATTATCGCTTTCTTCTTAGTTACTTTGTTTATTAGAATGACAAAGTTAATCAAACACTTGTGTTCTTTAACTAAACATCTTACATATTGTTAATAAGTTTTGAACTTACAGACTACAATCATTGGTAAAAAGACTTGATCAATACTAATAGATTGTAGAACTATAACTATTATCAATTTATCTTTATAAAATTCCATCACTTATTTGTATGTATAAGAAATGAGATTTTAGTGTTTCTATTTCCATAAAATTTATACTCTTGTGTTAGAAGGATGTATACTTGTATATATCGGAAATGATTATCTTGCATGTGCTATTGCAATCCCAATGAAAATATTCTTTTCATGTGCATTACTTCACATGATTTATCTGATTTTGTATGCCTATGTCATCCAATCATTACTCAAAGCTTCACAATATATGTCACTTCATCAGAGAAATTGGCACTATCAAACCATAACTTGGCACTTATTTTTCATGTTAAATGAGGAGTACATGACAGATTAGTAGAACAAGTTATAACTGAGTACTCTTTAATTATCAATATTGTGAGCACATAACAGTCAGATAATGGGACCATAGGAACATCCCCCTTAGGTGTTGTAGAAATGGAGGATTTGAAATGAAGCGAGCATGAATGTTGGAAAGATGTCCATGCTCTTGGGGCGATTGTATAACGCATATGGACTTGTGAAGAAGGAACTCATGATCATGATCAAAAGTGTTGTTTCTTTTAGAACATCCCCATTAGGCGTTGTAGAAATATACTACCTATTGAATATGACAAACTTCCATCACTTAGAAAAAGAGTTAAATGCCATTTTAGTTCCTCTGGTTTAAACCATTTTGTCAGTTTAGTTTAAAGATTTCATTTTCCGCCAGTGGGTCCAAAAAGGTTTCACCGTTGCCATTTTAGTCCATTGGGTTAACTTCATCCATTTTTTCTGTTAACAAGAAGGGCAATTCGGTCATTTTATATGGCCGAATTACCCTTCTAGTTAACAGAATTACATATAAAATGAACGAATTGCCTTTCTCGTTAACAGAAAAAATAGATGAAGTTAGTTCAGTGGACTAAAATGGCAATGGTAAAACCTTTTTTAGACCCACAGACGAAAAATAAAACCTTTGAACTAAGCTGTTAAAATAGACTAAACAACAGGGACTAAAATAACATTTAACTCTTTAAAAAATAAATGTTTGTCTTAATTCGCCATTTTTAATGTGAAAGAAAGAACATGTCTTAATGGGCACCTGACGTCTTTTAGGTAAACGCCTATATCATTTTAACACTTAGCATGTCATTCTCAGTAGTGACAAGATTTCTAATACCATAGAGTCGATCCCATGGAGATTTGATCAAATAATTATTTGTATCATTAAGGCGTTAGAGGAAGAATCTTCATTAGTATAAAGCTCAATGAGACTCTGTGCTTATTATTATTATACTCGATCGCTATATTAACCTTTAGGACAGTGTGTTCTTCATCATTACTCAAGTGAAAGGAAAAACACACCTTAAAAATTGATGCAATTTCATTTGATAATGTTTCAGTTGTTTAATTTCCTAATCAAGCCTTTTAACGCTATACAAAGGTTAATGGTAAAACATATCATTTGGAACGTGATTGATATTTTTTCCAACACTATATAAACTTATAGTCTCCTCTTAGCTAATAACATTAGTCAAGTGAAAGGAAAAACACACCTTAATTCAGTTGATAATGTTTCAGTTGTTTCATTTCCTAATCAAGCCTTTTAACCTTATACATAGGTTGTAATGGCTAATGGTAAAATATATCATTCGGGACGTGATTGATATATTTTCCAACACTATATAAACTTATAGTCTCCTCTTAGCTTATAACAAAAAACGGAGAGGTGGGCAACTGGAAAAAAGGGTTTAACCAAGAAATCAAAGACATTAATATTACCACGAGTTCAAGTATCTCATTTTCAAAATAATTTTTTAATAGGTAAATAAATGTCTGAATGTTGTAATAACTAATCTCCTTATAATATCTAATGTAGACTCCTTTGAGTAGCTGACATGCATTTCCCGTTTTTCATATTAGAAATAAGAAAATAGTCAAAAGGGATATATAAGGGGGGTGTTTGGGATTCCTTTTTAACTTCTAACTTATCAAAAGTCCTTCTCAAAAGTGAGAAGGTAGAATTTCTAACTTCTCAATTTCTCCTTTTTAAGGCTAATTCAAGGCATAAAAGTCCTTCTCTTCTCTGAAGGTGTTTGTGATTCCTTTTAACACTAAAAGTCATTCTCATGGGATGTTTGACATTCCTTTTAACTTCTAAGAAATTAATAAGTCAAAAGTAGCCCCAAAATAATTAATCCAAACACCCAGAAGGAGTGAAATCTTTTATTAATTATTAGCTAGAGGGAGGCTCAGTTAAAAGAATTGAACAGTTAAAAGAATTGAATCTTGTACGAAGCATTCAAGATCTGACTTAAAACTAGACAATGTTATTTTCATAAATTTTAGGTTCACACAATTAAATACAAATAGAAAAAAGGTATTTTGGTTATTTCTCAGTTGCGCTCCTTCCCCTCTTGATTTTCATACTAGTATAGCTTTTTCATACATTAATATTTTTAAAAAAATTACACTGTATTAACGAGGATATCATTCTCTTTTATTTGAACAACATATTGCTATAGTTTTCTTAAAAAACATTTACATGATTTTGAATACATATTACATGATTTTAAATACCCAGTATATGACTACGTGATTTTGAATATCCGTTACGTGATTTCATTATAGTATGTGAAACCATAATAAGTGAATACGTAATTATGTAACAATAGTTGAGTATCTATTATTACATGACTACGTGATTTTGAATACCTGTTTCGTGATTACGTGATTTCATTATAGTATTTTATGTGAAACCAAACTGAGTGATTATGTAAAAACAAAAACATGTAATACATAATATTTCATATGAAATGCCTAATATTTCATGTCTAATTACGTATTAAGAATAAATTATATATAAAACATTAGTCAAATCAATCTATAATAACCACGTAATGTCGTATATTAGAACTTTAATCACGTAATAAAACATAAACAATGAAGTTGTTATTATTAAATGTGTAATCACGTAATGTGTACTTAAAATCACGTGGTCTTAAGTTAGGTATTCAAAATCATGTAATCACATAATGGACTATTAGGTATTTAAAATTCTGTAAATTGTTTTTTATAAAACTACAACAATAGGCAAGTTGAATTAAAGAGAATAAAAGGCTTATTAATACAGTGTAACTTTAAAAAAAAAATACTATGAAAATGTTATAGGCATTTGAAATCAAGAGGAAAGTTGTTTCAAGTGAGAAATAACTAAATTAACCTATTGCTAATAACACTAGCTTGTCCTCCTCTCCCACTCGCGTATACTTCGTACATGATTTTAGTCTTATACATGATCCAGCCACTTATTAGCTATTACAAGGATATCAGATGATGAATGACTTCCTAAAAAGGAAATATGATATTTATCAAGAATCTCTTTTTTGATCTTGAAATATAAAATTAGAATGGCTGTATTTGTTCAATTCTAGCAAACTAATGAATTAAATTTGTATATCCAAGTAAACTAAATGAATAAAAAAAGTTTAAAAAGTCATCTTGCATAATGTTTTCGGCATAAAATTTTAATTTTGGAGAAAGAGATGGCTATAGTCTCATAAGTTAATTAGGGTTTTGAACCATCTAGTAGAACTTGGTTGCTAATACAGAATCTGACTCTACATGCTTTATAAGGCCCTTATCTGGTTGCTAAGACAGAAACATGTGGTATAAATTTTAGTGTATTGAGGATGAACACTTTCCTGGTTTCGTAATAATGCTTAGACCATGTATTTGTAGTTTAACTAAAAAGTGAATAGCGTCACATCACATCGCTGCCATATAGCCAATAGGCTTTAACTAACTTACTCTTTAACTATCATGTCACGCCCTGTTGTGTTTAACGGTGAGGTGGCATTAGCGCTCCTCTTTAAGGCCCCACAACACTTGATCTTCGAAGCAATAGGTGACACACTATTAGAAAAGTGGACATTTTACTACGGAATTTTTCTACGGAAAAAAATGCGTCACAAATTTTGACAAAATTGTAACGCATTTATGACGACAAAAAAAATCCCAATTTTTGGAACAAATTTGCTACACAATATTGACAAAAAACCAAAAACATCTAATTTTGTTACAGTTTCGTTGTAAAATTGTAGGATTTTTCTTTTAATATTGACTAATCAGTAACTAACGTTTTAATTATTCAAATTATAAAAGTTATTACAATTATATAATAGAGTAAACTTCCGTTTTGCTCCCTGTGGTTTGGTCGTTTTAACGGTTTTGGCTCAAACCTTTAAAAATAGTCATTTTACTCACTGATCTTTCTAACTTATCTCTATTTTAATCCACCCTCCAAACGACATCCATTTACAACGTTAAAAATAGTCATGTGCCCCTCACATGAGGGGCATTTCGGTCTTTTTCCATCCTTCGTTATTATTAATTATCTGGTCATATCTCACCCTTCTTTCTCTCTCTTCCTTCTCTACCACCACCCCAACCCCCACCATAACTCCACCAACCGACCACCCCCACCCACCCTACACATTCTCTCTTTTAACAGTAACCACTACCTCCATCGCCGCCTGTCAACACCCACCAATATCTCTACGCGTTGCTCTTCTAAACCCACATCTATTCCGAAAATCAGATCTGAAATCAGACCATTGAGTGTAGAAGACGGCAGGTTCAATACAAGTGGTCTAAGGGCTTTCACAGCGTAACATGGAATCGTTTTTCCACCAATTCCATGGGGTTTTTTGCGAGGTGCGATTGGGGCTTCAATTTGCAGTTTCGTAGGTGGGTGATGGTGCGCGGTTTGGTTCGATTTGTAGGTTCGTAGGTGGGCGATAGTGGCAGCGTTGATGGTGGTGGTGGCAGTGTTGATGGTGGTTGTGGCGGCTTGGTGGTGTTAGTGATGGTGGGTTTGAATGGGAGATTCAAGATTAGATGGGCTTGTGCAGGGCTTCAAGATCTTATAGGCTGTGCTGTTGAATCCTATATAAAAGACTGAAGTTTGTGTTGATATCAGGCAAAATAGAGAGAACAATGTTAGGCAATCTAGGGTTTCTGTGATTCATTCATGTTCATCAGACTCATGTGTTCAATTTATGAGTTCTGGTCACAGTATAGAGTTCATTGTTGATGATTCATCATATTGTATTTCTGTTGTTCTTGTTCGCATATTTTGATATTAGTCTTAGGAATAAAATCATTAGTTTGGTAGTTTGTTATTAAAGATCTTAAGCTTCTGATAGAGAAACGGTGAAACTGGGTTTTAGTTAGACTTCTGATTTTGTTATGGTTGGTGGGTGTCAAGTGACTATGATGGCTGATGTTTGTAGTTTATGGTTGTTTTAGGGTATTCCGGTAGGTGGTGGCTGATGTGTTGGCAGGTGACGGTGGCAGGTGGTGGTAGCAGGTGGTGGTAGATGTTGTTGCTGTTAGATTAGTTATTAGATTGAAGATGCAGGGGAATGGTGTAGAGAGAGAAAGTGTGTGAAAATTAAAAAAGTAAATTAATAAGTTTGAGTGGAAAAAGACTAAAATGTCCCTTATGTGAGGGGCATGTGACCAGGATTTAACAGTCGAATTGGATGGCGTTAGGGGCGGGGAGTGAAATAGAGATAAGCTTTATAGATCAGGGAGTAAAATGGTTATTTTTTAAGGTTTGGGGCAAAACCGTTAAAACGACCAAACTACAGGGAGCAAAACGGAAGTTTACTCTATATAATATGCACAAAATCAATGCTTCACTATTGATGCAGGCTCCTTTTTTCAATTGATAATTTACCATTATGCCCATCACTAACCCAATGATAGCAGTTTTCATTTCATATCCTTTTCGTCAAAAGTTTCAATCAATTCAAAACTAAACCCTAAAACCCAGAAGTCATCACTCTCATACACAAAATCAACTTCAAAATCGTTAAAATCAACATACTGATTCCATCTCACCTGTCAATTTCATCCAAAATCAAAACTTCAAAACCCTAATTTCCCCAAATTTCACTCCGTATGCTCCACAAATCACCAAATTAGTCAGTTTCAAGCGAAATCGACAGTTTGAAACCCTAATTCCCCCTCAATTTTACTTCAATTTCACTCCATATGCTCTACAAATCATAAAATTAATCAGCTTTGAGCAAAATAGACAGTTTGAAGCCCTAATTTCACTCCGTATGCTCCACAGATCACAAAATCAAACTCTGAATCAGTTTCAAGCAAAATCGACAGTTTGAAACCCTAATTTTCCTCCAGTTTCACTCCACATGCACTACAGATCTCAAAATCTGAATCAGTTTTAAGCAAAATTGATAGTTTGAAATCCTAATTTCCCCCCAATTTCACTCCACATGCTCCACAGATCACAAAATCAAATGCTGAAACACTAATTTTACTTCAATTTCACTCAACATGCACCACAGATCACAAAATGAAAGCAAAATGGAGAGTTTTAAACCCTAAATTGACTCCATATGCATAACGGATCACAAATTCAACATCTGAACCAGTTCAACACATCAATGGCAGCTGAGAAGAAGTTAATACTCACACTCTTCATCACCGCATTAATCTCACTACTCATATTCATCTCCTCGATCCGCGTGTCAGTTTCTTCATACAAACTCTACGCTAACGTACGCCGCGGGCGTGACCACCCGCCGGCGTTCACTTACTACATCTCCGGGACACATGGCGATGCTGAGAGGATATTTGGGCTGTTGCTGGCGGTGTATCATCCGAGAAATAGGTATTTGTTGCATATTGGAACAGAGGGTGATGGTGATGAACGAAGGAAGTTGAGTGTGATGGTGATATTTGTTTCGGCGGTTAGGGCGTTTGGGAATGTTGATGTGATTGGGAAGCCTGATGCGATGATGTTTATGTGAGCGACTAATGTTACGGCGGTTTTAAGAGCTGCTGCTGTTTTGTTGAAGGTGGATGGGGAGTGGGATTGGTTTGTTACTCTTAGTGTTGGGGATTATCCTTTGCTCACACAAGATGGTATTGTTGTTTACTATTAATAGTATTTGTATAACTGTATTGCTTTTGTTTGTGCAATATTCATTTGTAAGTGTTTGGGTGAATTGATTGTGGTTAAGAAGTTTATGATAGTTAGGGATGGATTAACATAATCGGATAATCAGCTTTGAAAATCTAACTGTGTGATTATGATTATGATAATCGGATTTGGAAAATTGGTTAGGCGTAATCTATGCAGTTAATATCGGTGATATATTGGTCCCTTAGTAAAATATCACCGTCAAATATCGGTCAGAATGTGAGTACCGATATTTGACGTTAAGGAATATTGTATTTTACGCTTTCACTAGAGAGAGATAGATATGTGTGATTGACTCATTGGCCTAACAGTATAAAGTTTGGATGGTAAGTTGCCTAGGACCGAAATGGGTTAAACAAACCACATTTGATGGTATGATCATTATGTCCTACTGTGAAGAGGCATTACCTGTGAACTGCTTTCACTAGTAATGATATTTTATTCATTAATACAGATTAGTGGTGATGTTTCTTACAATGGATATAAACTAGAAGAATTTGTTCCTCAAAGAACTGCTGTCTATATAAGCCAAAATGATTTGCATATTTCTGAGATGACCGTCAGGGAAACACTTGATTTCTCATCTCATTGTCAGGGCACTGGAAGCCGTGCAGGTATGACTGATCATTTCATGCACATAAAACAAATACTACATACTTTGTATTCCATTCCAAGGGACGATTGTTTAAGAACTAATTCAAAATCGGTTTATTCTCTAACAGAGACTATGATGGAGCTTAACAGAAGGGAGAAAGGAGGAGGGATTATTCTAGATCCAGATACAGACATTTTTTTATGAAGGTAGCATGCTGATGCTTATTGTTTTTGTATTAGATTGCTTTTAGTTGTGCACAAGATATCCTTTCATTTAATTTGACTAGAAGTTATTGAAAAAAAAAACATGTTTAATTTCATCAGGCAATTTCCATTGAAGGACAAAAGATAACTCTTCACACAAACTACATATTGAAGGTAATTCTTTTATCTGAAGTGAGCATAATATATACTTTTTCATATATGTATGCACAATATTTTAATATTCTTACCATTAATTATCATGTTATTTAAGATTCTAGGACTTGATATTTGTGCTGATACAATGTTTGGAGATGCCATGAAGAGAGGAATCTCGGGTGGTCAAAAGAAAAAAATTGACTACAGGTAACTTCTGCATTTGCTTCCCTATTTGATGAACTGTATTAACTATATTTATGTTGGAACAAAATCGATACTGAGCAGACAAAAACACCGAACTCAATGACTTTGAGGTTAACCACAACCTCAAGACTCTTTCCTATATATTTAACTCGACAAAGACAAATGACTTACTTCGACTCCTATTTATACCAACCAAAAGATAATCAAACCAATCCTAGTGATCTAATGCAAACTCAATCAAACCAAACTCATACATAATGAAGTTAAACTTTACATAATAGCTATTACTTGGGAGTAAATCATCTTGATCTTGGATATTTATATCTTCCCTTAATTTCGAAATCTTTTTTTTTTTCGTTCATAGTTATAGGCAAGAATTTAGTCTACATTGTCAATGAGTACAACCCAACTGCCACCTCCATGCAAATATAGTTTAACTTGCATGACTGTTTTTAGGGGAGATGATTGTCGGTCCCACAAAAGCTTTATTTATGGACGAAATATCAAATGGATTAGACAGTTCCACTACATATCAGATAATCACTTGTCTTCAGTAATTGGCACATGTAACAGATGCTTCTATACTCATTTCACTTCTTCAGCCATCACCAGAAGCATTTGATCTCTTCGATGAAATTACTTGTACCTATTGATCTACATTTTGTTGTCATCTGGAGATATTCTGTACAACAAGGTAACTAGTATGCACCTTAGTGCCCTAGTGGCCTAGTGGCGTAACTACATTTTTTTTTTTTTTTTTTTTAACCACCACAAGTGGCCTAGTGGTGGAGTGACTTGGGTTCTCCAATGGAGACCCAAGTTCAATTCCCATTAGTGCCACTTTGGTGGCCACCGACACCCGCTTTAAAGCCGGACCGAGGACACTCGAGGTCTCGGGTTTGAAACATGTTTCTTACCCCTCTTTGATGGCTATGGGTATTTGCCGCCAGGGATCCTTGTCGGGTGGTGAACTGGGAAGGGAGATCCCTTCCGCGGTCAGGGGTACCGTGCAACTACCCTTTTTTAGTATGCACCTTATGTCTCATTATTTATGTCACTAGCTATCTAGTCAATGGCTATAAAGGCCCAGGGGTGGCCCAACACAGCAACCCGCCGTGCGTTCATCATTAACTTTTTATTTTATTACAGTGGGTTCTCTCTCCAAAGGGCACAAACTATATGTAGGGATGTAAACGAGCCGAGCCAAGATTGAGCTTGCCCAACCTCGTGTTAACTTCTATAGCTTAATAGAGCTCAAAGCTCGTCTCGTTTTGAGCTTTATGTCCAAAGCCTCGTGAGAATCTTTCTAGCTTCATATATTTAATTATTTATATATATTTATAATTATATATAATTATTTTTATTATGTAATGTGTATTTTTTATATTTAATATAAGTATTATTTATATAAATAAAAGGTTGGTGACCCTAGCCTAGTTCGGTATATGAAATCCCTTGTAAGAGAAACTAACACAAAAGAAGACAACGAGAGAAATTGACGCGATTGAAGGTAAATAGTTGATTATAGTTGGTTGATATTTTGTTATATCTTGTCTTTCATGAGTCTCCTCTTTTGTAGCTGCACGGTTTGTAAATAGTTGATTCTTTGGCTTAAATTGATTAGATCTAAAATGCAATACCATGGCAAAGCGTAGGATACATTTACTAGTTCTGTTATGATTTAACCTTTGGTTTTGGTATCTTATTTTCTTATATGGGGTGTCCTCTCTGCTATTGTGTTTATATCGATTTATATTTTGTTTATTGATTTAGGTACAACCTTAAGAGGCTAACTTACGAAGAGAGGAACCAAAAGCTTATCGAGGGGTTGAATACTTTGAATGACGCAGCTGGAGCAAATGATGATGACGATTCAGATGAAGATTGATGATTTTTTACTTTTGTTAAATGTTTGTTAGTTTGTGGTTTAGTGGAGAGTTCAAATGAGAAGAAATTCTTTGTAAGAAGAAAAAAGAAGAAATTTCAACCAATAGGAATGCTTCATTAGACTTCATTTAATATTTGTACTTAATGTAACTATAAGAGTATATTGGTAAACTTACATACATCATTAATTGGTAGTGTCATCTTTAATAACTAACTATATTAAATTTGTAACTTATTTTTAAGATGTATATTTTTCTCAAAAAATAAAAATAAAAATTCATTTATAGTGTATGATAAATACGAGGCGTGTAGGATAAATTACGAGTTGTGTAGGATAAATTTCAATATGTGTAGGATAAATTTCGAAATGTGTAGGACAACTTTTGATATGTGTAGGCAAAATTTTTTAGTGTGGAGGATGATGGTCTTAATGACTAATTAATTAGTTAAACATAATAGTAAATGAGATGAGAAAAAAACTATTTAATGTTTTACGATTATACCCTTTTGTTCTTTTTATTCTTAATAAAATTTTCTTCTCAAATGAACATTCCCTTTGTGGTTTAACCATGTTAGAAGTATGTTGAATTCAAAACAGTTTTTTTAATTGTTTTTGTGATTTTTCTTGTAAGCTTTTAGCAAAAAAAAGCTCTTTTTTTGTTTTTTTTTTAAATTATTTTTTTCAGTATTCAGTCACAAATTAGTTGCAATTTTTTTATAATATTCCGTCACAAATGCGTTGCAAAACTTTAAACTGAATAATTAAGAAATAGCGTAGGAAATACGTCACAAATTTCCGACACCATATTTTTGTTGCAAATGTGTTGTAAGTTGCGTAGTAAATGCATAGTAAAAAGTTTCCGACGGGGCTTTTTCCAACATCAAGGTCTTCTTACAAGTGCGTAGCAAACTCAGGTTTGCTACACATTTATAATAGAAAAGCTTGTTAGAAAATGCTAAATTTCTGGTAGTGACAAATTAAATACGAGAAAAACTCTTAGATGCAGGTGAAGGGGAAAAGGTGTTTATGTCCACGACTGCACGTGCCATTTCTGTGCCAAATGTGGTTATATTCACATGCAAGTTCAGTTTTGAGACCAACAAGCTGAACAAACACAATATATAAAAATAGATTGAATTGTAAAAACTAATATTAGTGATCATATATAGCTGAAATATTCCAGTTAGTTGGAGGCCTGACTAGTAGTATGTTTAAATAATATTTTGATAATAATTAAGAATGTTATTATATTCTTGATTGCCATATAAACAATTCCAACTCTCCCCAATACATCCAAAAACACATCCACCGTGCACCAACTCTGAATGATCGATCCACTACAGTACGATTAACGTAGAAATCCTAAATAATTTTAAATTTAATAAAATATTAATATAACTTTTTGTGGTTATTAAATAAATAAACACAAGGGTTTCACATCATTTTCATTATTTACGCGTCCTTAAATTCAAACGTTGATTACTTGTAGCACAAAATTTATAATTAACTAAAAATATAAAATCTGATCTTACAACATATTTTAAATGTAGGTGTTCAATAGTTCTAGAAAATAAACAGAAACTTTTGGTCTGAAATTATATATAAACTATACTGAAATATACTAGATTATTACTTAATTTAGATTTTTACTTATTGTTTGTATGTATAGGCACTACAAGAAAAGAAGGCGATAGCGGCGGCGGGCCATATGATTCCGCTATTGCTTGATCTCACTACAAGAAAGTTGAGCAATAGCGGGGACATCAATAGCGGCGGCAGACTATATGTCGCCACTATTAGGGCTGTTCAAATTGTTCGGTGCTCGACGCTCCTTCGATGCTCGCTCGAAAAATACTCGGAATTTGCCCGTTCGATTCAGCTCGATTGAAAAAAATACTCAGTTCAGAACGGTTCGGTTTGTAAATGAACCGAGCACGAGCAAAGGTCCGCTCAATTCGGTTCGGATAGGATTGGTTGGCTCGATTTATTTATATATATGTGTGTGTGTGTGTGTGTGTGTATGTGTGTCATTTTAATGAAATTAGTTAAATGACTAGAGACCCACATTAACAATGTTTGATCTAAGATCAAAATAAGAGCTCATTTAAGTAATTACAATTGAAGTATAGTACAAAGTCTATTGTCCAATACTGAAATGTGAAGCGTCGATGTATACTCAAGTTTCTACCGGTCATTCGATTCAGAAGTACAAGATCCTAATCAAAATCCCCAATTGGCCATCATTATTCATTTCTCTATCGCCACTCGCTAAGAAGCCAGCTCGCCAGGGTTTTCCTTCAATCGATTCGCTCAATTTCAAACTTTCGATATAACAAGGGTCTGCTTCAATCGGTCGACGATTTATCTTTCCGCTAAGTTAATCTCGATAGAACTAGTTGAGTGTTTTTGTATTCCTTGTTATTTGTTAAATTTTTTTACTTGTGTTTTAATTGGATGAAACCTCCCAGACGAAAACTGCACTTTATTCTAATAATTAGCACCTCATCATCATTTTCCTTTTTTTGTTCTGCAACGCTCGATAATCGCTCAAAGTTCGATCGAAAAATGCTCGGACTGAAAGACGCTCGCTCGAATTTAGCTCGGTTGAAAAAACACTCGGTCAGGTTTGGTTCGGTTTGGTTTGTAAACGAAACGAGCACGAGCAAAGCTCTGATCGGTTCGGTTTGGTTCATGAACAGCCCTAGCCACTATTGGTCGATCCGGAACCCAGTGGCCCACATTAAACTCCAGCCACTCATTCCTTATCATGATCGGACGGTTGGGGTTTATTCAACTCAATAGCGGCAACACCCATAGATCAATAGCGGCGACAGCTGTCGCCCCTATTACTCTTTGCTGAATACCCAGCTAAAAGCGGGATTTCTCCTTTTCTTTCCCCATTTTCCCACCAAACTTTTCATCTCTCTCACGGGTTTACCTTAAAATCGGCCATTCTTCATCAATTTCACCAAGTTCTCCTCCAGATCGGTTAGTATTCTTTGTTTAAGTAGATTGTGTTCTTGATTTTGTTATAAATTTTGTTAATTTCTTGATTTTGGGTATATGTATGTGTGCATTCTAGAGAATTCCAACCATTCTTCATCAATTTCACCAAGTTCTACTCCAAAATCGGTTAGTATTCTTTGTTTAAGTTGATGTTATACATTTTGTTAATTTCATGATTTTTAAGGATGTATGTTGTATGTAATTGTGTATATGTTCCTAAATGTATGTGAAAATGAATACTTTATGTATGCTTGGTGAAAATGTGTATATGTAAGTCTATGTATGTGTGTATATAGGTGTATGTTAGTATGTACATGTGTATGTTAGTTTGTAATATGTATAAATTATGTGTATTTGGTGAAAATATGTGTATGTTAGTATGTAAATGTTGAAAAAATTGTGTAATTTTGGGTTTGTGTAGGAATGTAAATGTATATGTAAGGATGTATGTTTGTATGTAAATGTGTAGATGTTAGTATGTATGTGAAATTGATATGTCATTGCTTAAAAGTTTGTAGTATGTATAAATTAGTATGTTAGTATATATGCTTGTTAAAGATGAGAAATTGTGTAATGTAGGTGTATATTAGTTTATTTATGTTAGCTTGTAAGTATGTATAAAACATGTGTATTTGGTGATATTGTGTGTATATTAGTATGTATGTGTGTATGTAAGTCTATTTGTATGTTGAACTTTCAAAATTATATATATACATATATTGTGTATTTGATATGTCGAGCATCTCTAATCTGACTCGAAATGTGCCAAAACAAGACTAATCGACACCGAACTGAACATAACCTAAGCCGAAGCAAGTCCCGAACAGAACCGAGATGGAACTGAGCTGACCCGTTTTACATCCTGAACCCGAGTTGTGAACCACCACAACTGTCCCCGTCGTATGCCGCCGCAGACGGCGGCGACCCAGCCGTCGTCGTCACCACCATCATCATCAATAGCAACCGCAAATCATCATCATCATCATCGAATCACAAGAAAAGAAAAGAAAGACGAAAGGAGGTAACTCAATCTTACCGGAAACAAGTCGGAGCCAAAACAATGCCACCACCGCCGCCGCCGCAGACGGTGCTGCAAGCGGCTGACGTCGCCGTTGTCGCTCAAACTCTCCCTCGTTCCTCCCTGTCTTGCTGCCGCTGCTGTGTCGTTTCATTGGTCGAAGGAGGTAGTTGGTGTGCTTGAGGGTGTCGGAGACGAGTGGAGAAGGTGAGAGCAGGTTATGAGCTGGTGTGGGTTTGAGGTTCTAGATCGAGAGGAGAGAGAGAGAGAGCTGCTTGTGAAATCTGTGTGTTTGAAGGGGATGAAGATCTCTATGAGTGTTGATGTAAAAATTTAGAGAAGGTGAAGTATTTGTGGGTGTGTCTGCGCATATAAAGGAAAGAGGCAAATAGGGTTCTATATTATAGTTTTTAGCAAATAACCAATATTGCCCCCTTAACTTTGAATGGTTTAGTTAATTAGTTGATTAACTAGGTTTAGGTTATAATATATGGTTGACCAAACTAACTAGGTTAGTTTGTTATTTGACTAACTTTAAAAGTTAACGAGACTAAATAAATTTATTATAGAAGTAAACTTTTAAATAGTGAAATTAATCATTAGGTTAGTTTGATTAATCATTTGTTATTTGACTAACTTTAAAAGTTAACTTTAAAAGCTAACTAGGTTAGTTTGATTAATCATTTTTTTACGATTAAAGCGAAACGACGGACACAAGGATACGAAGTTTCCAAAAATAGTTACATGAACAACGGTTTCTAAATATGGAAAGTTTTGAAAACGCGGAGCGTTACAGTCTCCCCTCCTTTAGGAAATTTCGTCCCGAAATTTATTCAAGAGGAAGACTAGAAAGGGTTTTTGGCAAACCAAAGGGGATTGTTTAAAACTGAGGCTTGGCGTTTGAGACTACGGAGAATAATTGAGGTATAAGGGTGAACGATTGATCTAATAACGATTAAGAGTATAAGAATAGCATAAGTATCGGATAGACAAAAGTAGTGTGCTAAGAATGGAGTTTCATGTGGATAATCGGATATAATGCGTTTGTGAGTTGTTTAAAGTTTGTATTAGGTCCATAAAGGTCTGCAAAACACTGAATTTCTCATGGCACGTTTTACGAAAATTTAGTAACATGGTGAAAACACTTATATATAGGAAGTACCAACGGCGTATCCCCCATGTTTTGACCACATGACGTCCGTTTCGTTAGTCGGTGTCATGTTACGTTCCGTGTCTTACCATACACAGTAGTACACTCCATGATTCTCATGCGCCTACCACTATAATCCTGTGTGCACCCGCGATTATGCTGATCGTCGCATGATCCGCATAGCTTGTACTAGTTGTGTATGAATCAGGGTGTACATAGATTTGAAAATAAAAAAAAATGTGTACGTATAAGAATGTAGTATATAAGCAAGTCCATGCTTAAGTATGTGTGGGACCCACGTAAGCGAATCCCTCGGATTCCGCTCGTGTACGGGTACGAATGTATGAATCATGAGTATGAATGTAAGCATGAGCATAAGTATAAGTATAACGTGTATGAAAGGGAGTATAAAATGTGAGTACAAACATGAGTTTAAGTATAAACACAAAGCGTATGAGTATGACTATGAGTATAAGTGTGAACATAAGATGTATGAGCATAGAGATGAACATGAATATAGGTGTAAAACATGAAGGTTTAAATATGAACAAGATATATATGTATGAATGTAAGTGTAAACAAAGTTGTATAAGTGTATTTGAAAACATAAAATGTATGAACATGAATATGAATGTAGTATAAGCATGAATGTAAGTACAATGTAAATGTATAATTGTGAGTGTATGTATAAACGTAAAACGTATGAATTTTGAATCGTGAGTATAACATAAATGCGTAAGTGTGAACATAAGTGGAGGCATAAAATGTATAAGCATGGATGTAGGAAATAATGATTTTGTTTATAATATAAAATTAAAATACACGAGTTTATGCGCGTAAAAGATTTAAAAGTCTTTGAGTATGAAAGGAAAAAGATTACGAGTGACACGCATGAGATTGCTGTGAGATATTGACTAAAACGTGTAAAATGATATGCATATATAGTTGTTTGCGCAAAATGTGAAGTTAAAATAGATTGAGTTGTCATGGAATATAGAATCTAGTTTGTGAATGTAAGGGAGTATAAAACAACTATTGGTTATGTGAAACGTACTTTGTAAAAAGAATGGAAATGCTACTACGGTTTTTAAAAAGAATTTACATAAGTTGAAATTTTGTCGGTCCTTATGAAGTTTCCTTGCCCACGTGTTTTGAATTTAACTGACGTATCGAGTGAGGTTTTGAAATGTTCTAGAAATAAATAAGTTTGCATCATTTTAAGTAACCTTGTATTAGAAAATTTTGAAACTTACTAATTCTTGTGAAAAGTTGATCCTTAGAAGAAGGAATTTGGTAGATGAACTTAGTGATTGTTGAAAGGCATCTTTTAATAAAATGTTTTATTGCGTTTTAGAGAAGTTTTCGTAAACGTTGAACAATAGTTGTAATATTTTATAGGTGTGTGCGAAAAGTTGGTATGATTCCCAATTAAAATAGAAAATCTCTAGTTTAATGATATGTGATGGGCTTGTTTCAATAGTTACGTTGAATACAAAATTTCGTGGGCAATGGATTTGTTAGGCCGACTAGGTTGATAAGTAACATTTCGTGAAATTTTGAAAGTCGAGGAATAGCGTTTATGGTATAAGTTAAGAATTTTGTGTGTGTGAGCTATATGAAAATAGATTGTAGGATAGGATATTCGTTTATATAACAATGCATTTTAAAATAATTAGGGACTTGACTAATGATATATTATTTAGATATAAACATGATCGTATTTACATAATATAGTCTTTTAAAAGAAAGCATTGGTAACGATCACCTAGGCAAGGGAATCACCCCAAATCCGTTGGTGAGGTCGTTGTAAGATGAGAAAAGAAGCGGAGTTAATCGTCAAGGTAAGGAAATCACTCCTATCTCGATGATATGTCTCTGCTCGTTGTTACAAAAGCGTAAATAAAATTACGTGAAATCATGCATGCTAATAATGTATAATCGTATGAAAACTAAGAGTATGATGTTGCGCAAAAATGAAATCTTGAAAAATTGTTCAAAATTGACAAAAGATCAAAAATAATAAAGCGTAAGCTCGAATAAAACTTGGATGGTTCCAAACGGAACATTGACTAACCAAAGTGGTCAAAAGATCTTTTGGAATTGAGAAACATGCATTGGCCTAATAGGTGGAATACTCTCGCCGATATCTCGGCTAACGGTATTAACCCTTCCGGTTACTACATGTCCCAAATCAATTGAAATTTTGACACTTGGCAGGATTTATGAAAATCAAGGAGTTGAACTAGTCGACAAGGTGCGGGTTTCACCCCTAACTTGACGATTTCGTATCCTAAGTGTAGTTGGTACTCGTCGGGTGAAAATTTAATTTCAACACTTTGACGAGGGTCCACTAGAATTTGAAAGCGGAAATTCTCCATCAAGGTGAGAATCTCACTTCTAACTTGGTGGCGAATTTCGTGTAAAAAGAATAGGTGGATTGAGAGTGTTTCACCAAATTGTGGGTTTCACGTCTATTTTGGTGAAGTCGTCTCATTTGTGTATTACAAGTGGTTTTGAGTTTAGTATAGACGAGCAAAATGCCTTAGGAAGGCGTATGTTTGAAATATTAAATCAAATATAACACATAATGCATTTCAAAAAAAAGAAATTAACACATAGGATACGTTTTCAAGAAGTTAACTCATAAGCAACATTTCAAGAATAACACGTAAAGATGTTTCATACAAGCAGCATGTGAAGCAACTATGGTCGAATCTGGTGCTTAACTATAGACTAGGTCAAAAGCATTGAAATTTTCCTAATTCCCTATAGTTATGGCTCTGATACTGATCTGTCACACCCCAACCAATGGAGGAATCATCGGAGTGGGACTTGTTCAAGATTGCAAGAGACTTCATAACACTATTTGTGACAATATTTAACTCAACCGATTTCATTTCATCGATAAATTGTCAAAAACATTACAAGGAAATCAAATAACAACATTGTTCAACATAACATAAACAAAATTGATACAACACTTTAAAACTAAACGTCTAAGTGAGTATCTAGGCATCTTTGCTATCCATTTTCATAGCATCATCAATCATCAACCTGTAACATGTTTAAAATACAATTCAATGCAAAAGCAAAGGTGAGTATACAAGTTTAAGAATAAGTATAAGTATAAAAGTTTAAAACGAATCCACATGGCAACTTAGTTTATACAAGATCAACCTAACATGGCATGCAATATTTCTAGCCAATCCTCTGTTTAAGCAAGAAAGTTGAGTTAATTCGACATGACCACAAGTTTAAGGGGGGCGGTGCGTTACTCCTATAGCGCTATACATGTCAAATGGAGGCTCGTGAAAGCTAATGACTAAAACATATCACATAAGTATGGTCCACGTAAGCATCAAGTATCACAACACAGTATTCATGTATAAGGATTGTTTTCGTGCATTGCATAAAGAATAAGTTTAAGTGTAGTTTAATAGTTAAACATGTTACACCCCAAAAAGTGGTAAACATAAAAAGGGGGTTGCGAGTATACTCACATAATTGCTAAGTCTTCCGATTATCCAAGCGTTGACGAGGGTACGAGTTTAGGAGAAGGGAACACCGAGGTCACCCTATATGGGCAAACGATGGTGCATGAGTAAACGGAATTTCGACGGAGGATTTGAAATGGAAATTTAAAGTATAGTGAGTCGGGGGATAAGTATATATGTATATAGTTTAATCAATAATTCTAAATTAAGTTTATCGAAAGTATTATAGAAGTAACGCCAAAATAAATATACATTTTCAGTTATCGTTATAAAAGTTATTTGAATCCGATACGTTTTCATTAGTGCTTCGACTAAAAAGTATAAATATATTTTACGAAAATCGGGCAGAGTTTCCCCTGTTTTTGGAAGGTCCCGACAATAGTTGTCGTTATATTTTTTCCAACATTCAACAAACGATAAACGAAACAATATAAGTATAAACAACAAACGAAACAATATAACTATATTTTCAAAATTCAAGTTGTCGTTATAATATATATGTATATATATATATAGTATATTTCCATTACGTTTATAAATTATATGAAATTTGGTTTCACGATTAAAACATCGACATAAACACTAAAGGGAATCTTCTAGGCGTTAGAATGTTTACCGAAAATCGAATATGACCGGGTTGACCGCCGCTGACCAAGTTGACTGCTGTTGACTTGTGTCGACTAAACCCGAAACAAAACAGAACCAAATCTGCACTAGACCGAGCCTGAACCGGCTCCAAACTGAGGCTGAAACTCGAGTCGAGCATCTCTAATCTGACTCGAAATGTGCCAAAACAAGACTAATCGCCACCGAACTGAACATAACCTAAGCCGAAGCAAGACCCAAACTAAACCGAGACGGAACTGAGCTGACCCGTTTTACACCCTGAACCCGAGTTGTGAACCACCACCACTGTCCCCATCGTATGCCGCTGCAGACGGCGGCGACCCAGCCGTCGTCGTCACCACCATCATCATCAACAGCAGCCGCAAATCATCCTCATCATCAAATCACAAGAAAAGAAAAGAAATACGAAAGGAGGTAACCCAATCTTACTAGAAACTTATCGGAGCCAAAACAATGCCACCACCGCCGCCGTTGCCGACGGTGCTGCAAGCGGCTGACGCCGCCGTTGCCGCTCAAACTCTCCCTCGTTCCTCCCTGTCTTGCCGCCGCTGCTGTGTCGTTTCATTGGTCGAAGGAGGTAGTTGGTGTGCTTGAGGGTGTCGGAGACGAGTGGAGAGGGTGAGAACAGGTTATGAGCTGGTGTGGGTTTGAGGTTCTAGATCGAGAGGAGAGAGAGAGAGCTGCTTGTGAAATCTGTGTGTTTGAAGGAGATGAAGATCTCTATGAGTGTTGATGTAAAAATTTAGAGAAGGTGAAGTATTTGTGGGTGTGTCTGCGCATATAAAGGAAAGATGCAAATAGGATTCTATATTATAGTTTTTAGGAAATAACCAATATTGCCCCCTTAACTTTAAATGGTTTAGTTAATTAGTTGATTAACTAGGTTTAGGTTATAATACATGGTTGACCAAACTAACTAGGTTAGTTTGTTTTTTGACTAACTTTAAAAGTTAACGAGACTAACTAAATTTATTATAGAAGTAAACTTTTAAATAGTGAAATTAATTTATTTAATTAATTAAACTATAAATAAATAATCATTTTTTGATGATTAAATCGAAACGATGGACACAAGGATACGAAGTTTCCAAAAATAGGAACATGAATAACGGTTTCTAAATATGGAAAGTTAGGAAAAAGCGAAGCGTTACATCCTGACCGTTTGGTTATAACACTATTTATTGCTAACCATTTTGTTCACAGGATTCTCATAGATGGAGGAAGTTCAGTGAACATTGTTTAGCTTGATGTACTCAACAAGATGAATATCCTAGAGTCTAAGATTATACGAAGATCCTCAGTCCTTGTCGGGTTCAGTGGTGAAACCAAGAACACGCTGGCGGACATCAAACTTCCAATATATATAGAGGGAGTTAATTCTATTCAAACATTTTGTGTTGTTGACAGTTTATCTTGTTGCAATGTGATTCTTGGCACGCCCTAGATACATGAGATGAAGGTTGTTCCTTCAACCTATCACAAGTGTGTGAGGCTTCCAACCCCTTGGGGAATGGTAAAAATAGACAGTGACCAGCAGGAAGCTAAAAACTGCTACACTTCGTCGATGAAGCCAGCTTCAAGAACAAGGGCATCATAGCAATTACTACTGAAACCTTCAAGATATGTCATGGAGGCAAGGGAACAGGATATTAAGGAAGTAATTCTAGAACCCGAGGATCCTGATATTCAGGTATTTGTAGGATCAGGGATCTTTGATACTATAGAACAAGATCTCATATCCTTCCTTAGAAGAAGAAATTCAACTTTTGTATGGAAACATGAAGACATGACATGCATTTCTAAAGATATTATTACACATAAATTAGGTATAGACAAATCTTTCAGGCCCATCCATCAAAAGAGAAGGAAATTTGCACTTACAAGAACTGATATTACCCAATAAGAGGTAAATAAACTCCTAAAATTAGGTATGATTAGGGAGGTAAAATATCCAAGATTGTTAGCCAATGTTGTGGTAGTAGAAAAGAAAAATGGAAAGTGGAGGGTAAGTTTCAATTTTACTGAGGGGCTGTTTGGTAGCCTCTTAATGACCATTCAGATGCTACCTCTTAATGGTTTAAAACCTCTGAATGAATAAGAGGTAACCTCAAGTCTGAATGGTTAAGAGGTAACCTCTTAATGGTAAATCATCACATGTCACATTCTTCTACCTTCCCATTAGTAAAATTCTTAATAGTTCCATTAAGAGGTAGCCTCTTAATGACCATTCAGAGGCTACCAAACAGCCCCTGACTTAAACAAGGCATATCCTGTCACACCCCGACCACATAAAACAACAAATCATGGCGGAATCGTCGGGGAGTGTTGTAACAGAATCATTGTTTCATAACACATGGAAATTTGAAATTTTGTTTTATTGATTAAAAGAGTTACAATGTCTTAACAACAAAGAAACACAACATAATTAACTAGTCTTGCATCTTTTAATGTCACTAAGGCCCAAGTCTGCCTACGTGTATCTTGATCAATCCTATGCATCATTTCCTGAAACGCATGTGAAAATAGGTACGTCAGCATAAAAATGCCTGTGAAATACACAGGTTTTGTGAAAATACGAATCATGACTTATAAGTTTAGAAAAAGTTGTTTAACAAAAGTCAGTCATGATCCTTGTAAAATGTTTTGTTTCTATAAATCATTTGAAAAGCGATGATAAAGTAGATGATATGTAAAAGAGTAATGTAAGGTTAAATGAATAACCAAGTAAAAATGAGTTTGTATAAAATGAGTTGTTTTGTAAAACAATTGTTTAGTGAAAATATGTCATTTGAGTAATACGTCAAATATTGAAATGGTTTAAATAACGCTATGATATGTAATACTATAAAAGCACTTATATATAGGATGTACCCGCGGCGTATCCACCATGCCTTTATCTTATTACACACGCCTCGTTATTTAAATCACTTAAACAAAACAAACCACCAATGTAAAAATGTTTATGTATAGTCAAATGTCAAATGTGTGAAAACCATCAAATGTAAATCATGTAATGTGTAAACAAAAGTTATGTATGGTAAGTAAAATGAGACTACTTAAACCACTAGTAAAAATGTACAAAACAAAGTATTTGAATAAATCAAAAGTTATGCTTTGTAGAATAATGTATGCTTTACTGATACAACATCTATGCGGTTATGTTAAACACCTACATTCAAGCCTTGAGACAGAAGGATAACCTTAGAGTGAAGGTTATCAAAAAGAATGTTTTCGGATTCAGTCACTCCTTCCACCCAAACAAACCTAGGGTTTTAGGAACGGGATTTGTCAAGTCCTATGGTACCACTACCTACTACCGAGCGGTATGATCAGTGTTAATGAATGTAATTTAGTCCCGTTAAACAAACCAAATGATATACCAAATGTAAGCATGTTTTATGAAAATAATGTACCTAGTATGCTAAGTGAACATACAAGGTAGAGATATAAAACAATGTGTCCATATGTTACGAGAACATATGCAACAGAGATGCAATGTAAAATAATGTATTAAGTATGCTAAGTTAACATACAAAGCAGAAAAGTCATATAAAACAATGTGCTAGTATGCCAAGTAAACATACATAGCAGAAATGTAAGGTAAAACAATGTACTAAGTATGCTAAGTTAACATACAAAGCAGAAAATGTAATGTAAAACAATGTGCTAGTATACCAAGTAAACATACATAGCAAAAGAAGATGTAATGTAAATCAATATGCTAGCATGCTAAGTAAACATACATAGCAAAACATAATGAAATCATGTACTAATAGTGTACTAATGAACATAGCAAGTATATGATATGAAAACATGGAAAGCACGAAAGTAACAAGTAGGCACATGTGGTTCACCCCAAAACGTTTGAAAAACAGTAAAAGAGGGGTCTATGTACTCACTTGAGGGTGCTTAGAAGTCTTGAACAACAACCAAGCAAAGCTAGAGGGATCACGGAAATCAACGGCACCCTATATAGATAACTACATAAATAACCGGACCTAAATCGGGAGATTGGATAGTATGAGGTTTCATAAACCAAATAAGTATTGGAACTCATATGATATGGTTTAACAAAGCCTAAATACTAAAATGAAACATAATTGAAGTGCTTACGACCCATTACGACCCGTTTAGGTAGCTTATGCTACTTTAACGCGTCGTTCGCGTAAAACGCGTTCGAACCACTTAACTAGTCCTATGACAAGTAAAATATGCCTTAACATGTCTAATATAGTTACCTAATCAGTTTAGATGTCGAAATTTTGGTTACATATGCTTAAAATGAATTTATGCGTAAAAATGGTATTTTGGTAATTTACCTAAGGCATATAAACTACCTATCATACAACCACTTAAACGACGTGACCATAAGGTATAACCTCGGAAGGTTATTCCCTATACAACTATGGTCACCTAATGTGTTTGGTCGGATCCTAATGATCGACCAAACGGGTCGGGTTCGAAAGTATAAGCGATTGATTAGATCGCTTACCTTTACGACCCTAGACAAGCACAAATCTAAAAGTGACGAGCTAAACATGTTAAAACATGTTTAACGAGGTTTAAAATAGGTTTGGTATCAAAACAAACGGTTTTGATACCTAAAAGTAGTTTGGTTACAAAATACGCAAGAATACGCATTTTGGCCAAAACTACGACTCGTCACTGAGCCTAGATAACATGGTAATCAGTAGGTATAGTCACTAGGGACTATGACCATCGTGATTACGCTCACGTTATGAAGTTCAAATGAACTTCGAATTGACCATAAACTGGTCAATGCAGAAAGTCAAAAAAAATTTGACTTTAACGCTAAAACGAATAAAAAGAACGAAGGAATACTTACAGAGGGTCCCCGCAAGTTTGATTTTCCAAGTATTTCTCAGGTATGAAGTGTTTCACACTTCAACTTAGAGAAAATCTCAGAAATCAAGTGGGTTGCAAAAAAAGGGTTGGGGGGTATTTATAGGAAAAGAACCACCGTTAGAATCGTTCATCGAATAATGTGCCTCGATCTCAACCGTACATGTGTGCCCCTTGTTTTGTGAAACCTTGGGTACCCCTAGAATGGCCCATAGTATCTAATATACCATTTGAAACACTCACAAACAGCTGGAACAGGATGGAATCAAATTTCTGCGCATCTCGCAGTGTCACACGGGCCGCGTAAGGTTTAATGGGGGCTTACGCGGGCCGCCTGAGTCTTCTGATCAGCAAACAACTTTCAGAAATGACAGTTTCAGTCCCTGTTGTGTTTTAAGCTCCATTCTGACATGTATAGGGCCCCTTAAGCCAACCTTAAGGCCCTAAAATGATGCCTAAACATTGTGGACATGAAACATGCTCAAAAATATGCCGGATGTCGGTTCGTTTGGTCGTACGATCGCGATACTCAATTAATTACGACGAAATGCGCACAAGCGCGAAAAACGATCCAAATTGCGCGACGAATGGATTTTTCTTATGCCAAGCACTAAAATAAAATATTTTAATGCTTACATAAATTTTTGAATGTCCGGATGTATTCAGAACGTAAGTTATGCGCGAAAATGCAAACTTATGCACTTTTTGACGCCTTTAGTCCCTGAATGAGCATAAAGTTTATTTTAGCACACCAAACCCCTAAAAGCCTATTTCTAAGCTATGTAAAGGATATTTAGGGTGTGTTTAACTTATGATCAAGTTCCGGAATTTTCGTTATAGTTTGAATCGGCATACTTTCACAGTTTGTCGAGTTCAGTCCCTGTAAGCGAATAGACTTGATTTTGCCATGCCAAAACCTTCAAAACTTATTTCTAAGTTATGTGAGGGTTATTTAAGGTATGTTAAGCTTATTTTGATGTTTTGGAGTGTTTGTTGCATTAAACTGGTTATATTTACACATCATGACGCGTATAACCTTCCAGAAAGCGATTTGGAGCCCGAAATCGAACAAGAGTTGATATGTGCAAATGATACACATATTTATACAAATCCCAAGTATGAAATACAATATTTAATTGGTTCGGTATTTGTTTGATGGCCGTGGAGGCACTGGTGTCACAGTCTCCCCTACTTCAGGAAATTTCATCCCGAAATTTATTTTAGAGGAAACTTGTGAGAGTTTGAAACATGAAGATGAAAAGATTCAACAATACTGGTTAGAGTCTTAAACTTCTAGTAACTTTAAATAACATCATGCTTGCAATGTGAGAGGGACACTTATATACATATATATAAAGCGTTATTGGTGCGTCCACCGTACCTCCATTACATTGTTTAAATTTCGTTATTTTTGCCACTATAGGTTCTTACACATGAAAAATCTTACTGTGGTTTCCGTGCACTGAATTTTATAATTATG